>JASVEL010009750.1:0-47701 GCA_032618575.1 Nicotiana noctiflora
CCTTACTGGCTCATGTTCAAACTTGAGGGAAGATTCATGATTTACGCCTCGTATAGGAGCAGGTTGTGAGGGAAGTGGTTCCGCTAGGGGCTTTATCGAGAGGGTATTCATATGTTATAAAATTCAGCAGAGTTGGTTACGTACTGGGCCAAGTCAAGGCCGGATGGCTCTCAATAGCGGTTCTAGTGAATTCAAGAGGTAAGGTGTGGTGCCTGATAATACCGAGACTATAAGTACAGTTAGGAGTCAAATTTTTGAAGCAACTTAAAGAAGGGCACAAAATATTCTATGATGTTTTGACTTGTGGTATAGTATTTGAGAGACATGAAATGGTCGTCGTTCTTGAGATAGCATGGCCTCATGATTTAAGGTCACTCGGGGTGAGTACGGTTGGAATAAGTTAGGTATTGAAGGGAGATATTAACATATCTAAGGCAATCCAGGATAAACTAGAAGGAAGTAGATTGATTAGCCATAGTTGAGTTGGCATATTGGTGTCAATAATCGGTTCATGCAACGTGATCGAGTTATGCATGTGATTTGTGGCGGTTCATTTGAGACATGTCGGCTGCAGTGATTGAGTTTATTCTTACGTATTCTTCTGTTGGGGGCCTGTTATGAGTAGGCAGATCTCGGGAAGGGTTATGGTGGCTTCGACCACTACTTAGAGATTGGCATATTCGATGGTTATGAGAATTCGCTTGTATGTTGCTATAGTTCTCCTGAAGTGAGTTAAATGGAAAGTCTTATGTGATGAAGTATTAGCCTATCGTCCGTTCTAGAGTTGTGATGGAAATCGTGTCTATCGTATATCGGCACGTGAGGTGCAGTGAGTGGTATGGAATTTGAAGTAAGGACCAAGGTCGCAGTTTGGTCAATGAATGTGATATAAAGAGATCGGATGAGCAAGAAAGGAGTTTCAGTGTTTTGAGTAAGATGGGTATTAACGTCAGTATCACTTGAGATCGGTGTTCTGTGAGAAAGGCTTTGCATCCCGGTTAGGGACTCCTTGTCGCTTTTCAGTGTTAGTGCAGCCGGTGGTTTGAATGTGCAGGCCCATTTAATTATTTGGAAGATTGTGGGAGCTTGTCCCACAAGAAGATTGTATAGGTGTCACATGTAGTCACTTGATTTGGTTAGAAATTTAAGCCAAGTATGAAGATTTTGGTGATATCATCCATTTGAGAATTTATGTCTGGAGGGCACTCTGCTTATTGGGTTATAGACCTGTGAAATATTATTGACTTAGCTTGGCACGACTAGGATAGACTTAAGGTCGGTGGATAGATTTAAATGTGGATGAGCCTTATGTCAGGCCAGTTGTGTAAATCTAAACAATGCGCTCCTTATGGAGGGATAGTCGCGGTCTTATTTTGTGGTTAGTTAATTCATGTAAAGATATATTACGCCATACGAATTGTGAGACGGCTTGGTAAATTCCTTATGTGTTGAGGTTCCGCTCAGCGGTGATGTTGTATGAGCATGATGGCTATTGAGACTTAGATTATGTATCGCACCTCAGTTGTGCTTGAGTTTGTAGCCTATAACGCTATATATTTCCTTGTGAGCGATATTATGCATCTTAGTGTGCTCATGACCGATATTCAGTATTTTGATGTGATGAGCTATTCAGCTCGACGTATGGCTCCTTGTGTGAGTTTTATATATGGGTCGAGTGGCACGCCGCCATGGTTATATTGTTTGGATCGGGTGGCACGCAGCTATGGGTATATTGTTGGGATCGGGTTGCACGCCGCAACAGTGTGATGTTTATTTTAGTGTCCATATTTGTTGTTATGTGTTCTATTTCCTATTTTTCTGAGAATGTCCATGTTAGTGTGAGAGTTGAATAGTTCTCTCTAGTGTTTGTCTTCCTTTTGTATCACGTACGAATTAGTGGCCTACTGATACATTGCGTCATCTTGTAGGACTTTTGATTATGTCTGAGGTGGCTTATCGCCTGAATAGTTCGTATTGGGTGAGATGAGGTTATGGGATTTGGGGTCAGTGCAAACTGATTATACGAAGTATATTATAGAGAAAAAGATCATTCTCTGGTTTAGGACAAGGTAATGGATCTTTTCAGGAGTATAGACCCAATGAATTGTTGATTCAGTAGTTGGTTATGAATACCGGCACATCTCTTCCGTCATGTCAGTATTGTAAAAGTTAGAACAAGACCTATGTAGACCATGAGGTGCAATAAGAGCATCTGATTCGTCGAATTTTGGCTAATTTGGTCACAAAATATTATCGTGGTCCTGTGGATTTTGCGTTCCAAGGTAAGAATCCAGCAAGGTTATGCAGTCATGTCTGAGGACGGAGTTTGAGGAATATTGAGTGATCTCTGGATGAAAACAGGCCTGACATAGAATTCCAGATGTAGGAATTAGGCTCTAAGACATATTTATTTGAACAAGAGGGAATATCTTCAGATTATACAGGCTAATGTGCTCAGCTGAGTCCGAGATTTATTGGCCCTTTTGAGATTTTGAGGTGTGTTGGGGAGGTTGCTTATGAGTTGGCCTTACCTCCCAGCCTAGCCAGAGTCCATCCTGTATTTCATGTCTCTATGCTCCGGAGATACCATGACGACCCGTCGCATGTGTTGGATTTCACTTATGTTCAGCTAGACGAGGATTTGTCTTATGTTGAGGAGCCAGTGGCCATTCTGGACATGCAAATCAGGATGCTAAGGTCAAAGAACATCGCTTCAGTAAAGGTCCAGTGGCGGGGCCAACCGGCCGAGGAGGCGACTTGGGAGACCGAGCAGGATATGCGCAACCAGTACCCTCATCTCTTCTCCACTACAGGTATGTTTTTTATGCTCGTTCGTTCGAGGATGAACGAATCTTTTAAGTGTGGGAAGATGTAATGACCCGGCCGGTCGTTTTTGAAATTTATGCCCCGATCCCCAATTTAACTGTTCCCTTAAGTTCATTTCTGCTATTGTGGTTTGCCGGGAGGGTCGGTTATGGAATTTGGAGTGTTTTGGGACACCTAGTCCCTAAATGAGAGCTTTATAGTTGGAAAATGGCCCGTATTCGGAACAGTGTTAAGACAACCTCAGAATGGAAATCTGATGGCTCCATTAACTCCGTTAGCTGATTTCGGGGTTGTGGGCGCGTTCGGAATGTATTTTGGAGGTCTGTAGCTCAATTATGCTTGAAATGCCGAAGTTGGAAATTTTTGGAAATCCGATCGATAGGTGAGATTTTGATCCGGGCGTCGGAATGGAATTTCGACAATTGCAGTAGCTTCGTTAGGTGATTTTGGATATGTCTGCAAATTTTCAGGTCATTCGGAGGTGTTTTGGTCGGGTTTTGGATTGAATGTTAGTTTTGGAAATTTAATAAGTTCTTAGGCTTGAATCCATGCATAATTCGTGATTTTGATGATATGTGATGTGATTTGAGGCCTCGAATTAGTCTGTGATGTATTTTCTAACTTGTTGGTGCTTTTAGTTGAGGTCCCGGGGACCCCGAGTGTATTTCGGGTGAGTACGGACATCCCGGAACATAGAAATGGAAGGGGCAGTCATTGTGAAGCGGACCGCGATCCTTTGGCGCGGCCGCACTGGCTGGGCGCGGACCGCAGTCATTTCTGTGCGGTCCGCGTAGGTGAAGGATCTGCAGGTCACTGGTTCTATTTCGGAAGCTCATATCTTTTTATCTACGCGGAAGTTTGAGGAGATGCAAAAACAAAAGTTGTAGCCCTGCGTGTCTAGTTTTCGTAAAGCTAAAGAAATCATAATTTGGACATCTGTAGCGGAAGTTATGGTCAAAATACCAAAGCTTGTCACAGCAGAGCAAACTGCGCGGCCGCGGCCATGTTTGTGCGGCCACGGAGACTGGGCGCGGACCGCGGCCATTTTTGTGCGGCCGCACAGGTGAAAATCTGGGGTTACATGAATAAATACGAGATTTTGGGTTTTATTTGATATTTTACTCTGGGAGCTCGGATTTTGATGATTTTTCAAAGGTTTTTCAAGAAATTCATCAGGGTAAGTGATTCTAACTCAGATTTGGCTAGATTACATGAATATTTCATTGAATCCAACATTTAATTTGTGATTTGAGATGGAATTTGGGAAGAAAATTTTGGAATCTTTCAACAACAAAAAAACTTTGAAGGACCAAATGGTGTCGGAATTAGGTAAATTTTATATGCATGGACTCGTGTTGAGATAAGGAACCCGAATATATAACTTTCGTAATTTTTTTAGAAGCGTACCGAAAGTCGGATTTTGGCAACTTGTGGTTTTTGGTGTATTTTGAATTATTTCGATTGGGTAATGCCCAATTGGCCTATTTTGATGTATTTCTATTGATTTTGATCAGATACTACACATGTGGAGGCCGATATTCATGGCAAGAGAGTTGTCTCTTAGCGGTTTTGTACTGGAGTCGAGGTAAGTGGCTTGTCTATCCTCGTGTGGGGAAACCTTCACCCCTAGGATGTTATGTGATAATTTAAATGCCTTGTACGCAAGGTGACGGGCGTGTACATGCACAGATTGTTGGAACTCACTTTACTTGAATTTTCCAATTCGTGATATTCCTGTTCTTAGTTGAATAAATTGTGACATTTACTTGACATTCGTTAGGAAAGTATGATTAGATAGGATTTATCTGTCTAATTGCCTAATTGTCTTACTTGAACTTCTTGAAAATTGTTGGCACTGGTTTTGGTGACGTTGTAGTTAAGCATATTATATTTTCTCTGTGCGTTTCTTTTATTGTTTGTGTTGGTGGACTGTGGGTTCGATTCCCGGAGATCCCAGGGCTGTGGGTTCGATTCCTAGAGACCCAGAGTGGTGTTGTTTGTGGACTGCGGGTACGATTCCCGGAGATCCAAGTTCTTGGGTTGTCCATTTGGGACTGGTATTCGTCATGTTAAGTAATTGTTGGTCTGGCTGGCCTAGCTTGATTGTTGGGCGCCATCACGACCGGATTTGGGTCGTGACACCCGGAGACCCAGAGATACTGATATTGGGACTGCGGGTTAAATCCCTGTAGCTCCTTAGTTGTTGAATATAGAGAGGGATTGTGGGTTTAATTCCCACAAGTTCCGGACTTGCTGGTTTGAGTTTATGTTGTGTTGGTTACTTGTAGTTAGCTAATCGTAGTCGGTTGGAGTAATTACTTTAATGTTGTTATTTCAGATTCATTCTTACTTATTCCTGCTTATTACTGTTTTGATCATTATGTTATTGTTCTCTAGGTAGGGCCCATCGAGGTTAGGCTTGGCACTTACTGAGTACCGCCATGGTGTACTCATGCTACTCTTCTGCACACTTTTGTTGTGCAGATCCAGGTACATCAGGACAGGCTCATCCTAGGTGATTCAGCAGCACATCCGGAGACTCGAGGTATGATCTGCTACGTTCGCGGATCCGGAGAGCCTCCTTCTATTCTCATAGTGATAGTAGTTATTTTCCCTCATTTCATTGTTTTTAGACATTCTTGATGTATAGAGCCACTATTGCACTCTCCCCTTTTAGTCTGTGTTACCCGTGGGATTTCGGGTCTTGGTGGTATGCTTTATGGTATGGTTGATGAGTGTATGTGCCAATCGCCACTTGTTACATTCCTTTTATATCGTTTTTCCGCTATTTTCTTATTTGATGTTCATAAACTTGTATATTCCGCATCGTATTAGGCTTACCTAGTCGCGGAGACTGGGTGCTGTCATGACAGGTTCACGATTGGTGAACTAGGGTCGTGACACATATTACAAAAGTAATGGATATGCTTACTTCAAAAAGGTACAACTCTCAATGTAGGAAGAATTGTTTTGTTATTTTTGAATAAAAATTATAGCACTTGAATTCTAGCTTGGAATTATCTATGCTTTCTGATACAGTGGAACTCACGAAGTTGTCATTCTTCTTCTTCTTTAAATTTCTATTTTTTCCTAGCAAGCAAAGAACAAAGAAAAAAACAATAAATTTCAGAAAAATAAATAGAAGATATGTACATGCAATTGTGAGTATATATAGTCAATATCCGCATTTGAGTAGTATACTAATGATATATATTAAATATACTATATGTATAAAAAGTCCACATATATTATATTACTTCAAATATATTATTAATATACCATTATTCTACTAGTGCATACAATAAAATATAGTATTGAATATTTATACGGGTAAAATAGGGCTTGCCCGATTTCCCCATTATTTCAAAAGGAACTACGTCGAGGGTCAGTCTTACAATGGATCAGGCCAGAGCACGAAAATAAGGTACCGAGTTCGAGAATCGAGGTACCCATCGAGATCGAGGTCCCCGACGATCGAGACCATATATGATCGGCTTCACAGTGGAATGCAATAAGATAAAGGTGAAATATCCGTAACTAATCGAAGATCACGACGAAAATCTTGGAACGGATCAAATCAAGGGACGTTATTTGTATCAATCATGAGATTACTTTCGTAATTAGAATTGTACCACAACTAGTTTTTCTCTACTATATAAAGGGAGTCCCCATCATTTCTAAATCTTACATACATACAGATCAAGGCAATATAATATTTCTCTCTTTCTCTGGTTCATCATCTTGTTGTTCTTTAATTGGACTTACTTTACTAAGCTCGAGGGTTCATCATCTCGAGGGCACTGTCCAAGCACTATTTTGCTTTATATTATTAGCAATTTCCATCAGTTATCTTTAAGTTAATTAATTCTATTAAGTAAATCATGTATCCATAAAACCACATTATAAGTTTAATTGTTACTTAGTTTTTAAGGTAAATAGTTTGGCACCCACTGTGGGGTTAAGGAGAATTGTGATTGCTTAATATTTTAACCTTCATAATACACGTTGTTTTTATGCTTGTTCTTGTGAGTATTAGGAATCAACATGTCAAACTCTCAAGCAGTATCCACTAATACAAATACCGACCTTGGTTTTCATGGCGAAAATGAACATGTAGCCGCCAGGGGAAACGAAATACCTCCAATCAATCTTGACGCACCATAAGCCATAGATCCGGTTGATGTCAATTCTCGTGTTGCTATTTGTGGAGATTTAGGTGCCAACCCTGAAAATAGCGTCCGCTGAGATGCCCGGGCAACCGATCAGAATAAAAAATGGTGAAGAAACCGAATTAGCCTTTGAATGATATTTGACATGCTGCAAAATCAACAAGCTATGATAGTGCAACTCCAAAATCAGAATCAAGCCCCAAGCAGAATCAACTTCGATACACGACATGAAATTGGTCATATAGTGGAACCCGTATAAGAGAAATCGCATGACAATGGGTCGGGAACTGATCTCGCCATCATGAATATTCTCGAGGAGGTTACTAAATGGATTGAATTGGGAGAGAAGAAGATTGAGGATAATGATAAAAGGTTAGAAACGTACAACTCCCTAGTTGATCAATACCTGGGGCACCTTTGATTCTGAAGGGTTTGGATTCGAAAAGGTTTGTACAGAAGCCTTTCTCACCAACTGCGGCTCTGAAGCCTATTCCGAATAAAATCCGCATGCCAAAAATTTCCAAGTACAATGGAACCACTAATCCTCCCGAGCATGTCACTTTTTATACATGCGCAACAAAAGAAAATGACTCGAAAGATGATGAAATTGAATATTTTTTACTTTATCGAGAGGGGTAATGATATGGTGCCACAACTTGCCGACCAATTCCATCGATTCTTTCGCAATGCTTGCCGATTCGTTTGTAAAGACATATGCTGGAGTAATAA
The DNA here is from genome assembly GCA_032618575.1 of Nicotiana noctiflora. NCBI lineage: Eukaryota > Viridiplantae > Streptophyta > Magnoliopsida > Solanales > Solanaceae > Nicotiana > Nicotiana noctiflora. Next base: position 7,725 of record JASVEL010009750.1, read on the forward strand.
AGGTCGCGACTCAGAAGTTGATCCTCTTTAAGTGAGACAAAAGGACAATAAAATGCTAAGGGAATTCGTATCTCAATTTCAGATAGAGAACATGGACCTACCCCCGGTTACCAATGATTGGGTTGTCCATGCCCTTACTGAAGGTTTGTACGAGCGATGTTCAGTAGCATCACGTCAACTAAAGCAGAATTTGATTGAATACTCATTGGTGACCTGGGCCGATGTGCGTAATCGATACCAATCAAAGATCATAGTCAGGGATGATCATTTGGGAGATCCATCCAGTTTTGTCTACCCATATAGGTTCGAAGGTAGGAATCAAAGAGACATCGATAGAGATCCCCAATCGAACAGAGATAGATACCAGCCATATAGCACAGATCAAAGAAATAATGGACCGGGACATAATACCATTTGAAGTGATTGAAGGAATGATCGAGGTAAAAATTCTCAAGGATTTAAGAGTAAGAGTGGATTCGATAAACACATCGAGACTAAGGAAGCACCACGATTATCAGAATACAACTTCAGCATCGATGCTTCAGGTATTGTGTTAGCGAATAGATGAATCAAGGGTACTATGTGGTCCATGCCCCTATAGATTGACCCAGCCCAAAGGAATCCAAATCGAATATGCAAGTTCCATGGAACCCATGGTCATAGAATTGAGGACTGCTGACAATTAAGCGAGGAGGTAGCTTATTTATTCAACGAAGGTCATCTTTGAGAGTTCTTGAGTGACCGAGCAAAAAATCACTTCAGAGACTGGGATACAAATAGGAAAAATGAATAGTAGGAACTGAAACATGTGATTCATATGATCGTCGGTAGGGTCGATGTTCCTCAAAGTCCGACATTTAAACGCACCAAAGTTACAATCACAAGGGAGAAGCATACTCGGGACTACTTAGTTTAATTTTCAAGGATGGGGATGTAGAAGGTATCGAACAGCCTCACAATGACGCATTGTAATACCTATCCTTATCAATAAAATTCAACTTAAACGTGTATTGGTTGATCTGGGTAGCTCGGCCAATATTATTCAATCAAGGGTCATGGAGAAACTCAACCTTCAAGATCAGATCGTGCCTGTAACTCGAGTGCTCAACGATTTCAACATGGTAAGTGAAACCACCAAAGAGAAAATCATGTTTCTACTAAACGTGGCCAGAACTATCCAGGAAATGAAGTTCCACGTAATTGAAGGTGATATGAGGTACAATGCGTTGCTCGAAAGACCTTGGATACATAATATGAGGGCAGTACCTTCAGCGCTTCCTCAAGTCAGGAAATTCCCAACACCAGAAGGAGTCAAAATGGTGTACGGAGAACAGCCAACAGCCAAAAATATGTTTGCAATTGATGAAGTAATACTGGTATCGACACTAACATCAATAAAATGGACCAGAATCAAAGGAAAAGTAGAAGGTCAAATAGCAACCATAACCGCCGGCTTCGACCAGATCGGAACAATAAGAAGTAATCAAGGATGATGATTGCATGATACCTCGAACCTCTGTAATCCTTGATGATTCAGATGCCATGAAGTCAACGGTTGAAGATCTCGAACAAGTCATATTAATCAAGCATCTACCCATTCGAAAGGTATACCAGGGCACAGGGTTAACTCCTGAGCTTAGGGAAAAATCATTAAATTCCTTATTAAAAATATAGATTTTTTGCTTGGTCCCGCCTTGACATGACAGGATTCCCATCGGAGATCACCACTCATCGATTGAGTTTGGACCAAAACTTCAGACCAGTAAAGCTATAGAGAAGGCTACAGTCCGAGGTAACGCATACGTTCATCAAGGGTGGGGTAACTAAACTTCTCAAAATAGGATCCATCCGTGAAGTAAAATATCTCGAATGGTTAGAAAATGTAGTGGTATCCCCAAGAAGAGGAATACACTTAGAATGTGCGTAAACTAAAAAGACTTGAACAAAGTATGCCCTAAGGACTACTTTCTTTTTCCTAATATCGATCGCATGATCAATGCCAAAGCTGGCCATGAGATCCTCAGTTTTCTCGATGCCTACTTCGGGTACAACCAAATACAAATGAAATCGAGGATCAAGAAAAGACTTTTTTTATCACTAAACACGGTATTTATTGCTATAATGTAATGTCGTTTGGCTATAAAATGCTGGTTCTACTTATTAACGCCTAGAAAAACAAATATTTGAATAACAAATAGGTAAATCAATGGAGGTTTATATTAATGAAATACTAGTTATGTCCCTGTATATAGAGGAACATTTGACACACGTGCAGGAAATCTTCAACATATTGAGAAGATACAACATGAAGCTCAACTCAGTGAAATGTGCATTCGGGGTTGGTTCAGGCAAGTTCCTCAGCTTTATGGTATCAAATCAAAGGATCGAGATCAACCCTATTAAAATCTAGGTAATCCAAGACATTGTAGTCCTGGAAAACATTAAGGACATACAAAGGTTAACTGGACGGAGAGCTTCTTTAGGCCGATTCATCTCCAAGTCTTCGGATCGAACTCACAGGTTCTTCTCACTACTCAAAAAATAGAACAATTTCATTCAGACCCTCGAATGAAAACACGCATTGGAAGAACTAAAGTGGTATCTTTCGAGTCCACTGTTTCTTTATACTCTAAAAATGGGTGAGCAACTCTACTTATATTTAGCAGTCTCGAAGGTCGTGGTAAGTGGTGTCCTAGTTCGAGTAAAGCAAGGTACACAATTTCCTATTCACTATGTTAGCCCGAACATTAGTTGAAGCACAGACCCGATACCCTGGAAAATTAGCGCTTGCTCTAATAAGTGCCTCTAGGAAAAACCATATTTTCAATGACCCAATTTGTATCGTAACCATTTATCACATTCATAACATTTTGCTCAAGCAGAAACTGTCGGGCCAACTGGCCAAATGGGCTGTTGAAATTAGTGGGTACGATATCGACTATCAACCATGAACGACCATCAAGTCTAAAATCTTAGCAGACTTTGTGGCTTACTTTACACTAGCCCTCATACCCAAGGTCGAAAAGGAACTATTTCTAAAATTAAGTATCTCCTCGGAGGTGTGGACCCTTTTCATAGATGGTGCTTCGAATATGAAAGAGTCCGGGCTAGGCATCGTTTTAAAGCCACCCACAGGCAATACAATTAGACAATTTATCAGAACCCCTAGGTTGACTAACAATGAGAACGAGTATGAGGCCATGATTGTAGGTCTCAAGCTGGCTAAAAGTTTGGGAGCAGAGGTCATAGAGGCCAAGTGTGATCCCCAACTAGTGGTTAACCAAGTCAATAAAACCTCTGATGTACGAGAAGATCGAATGCAGACTTGGACTTATTACAGGTAACCTTATATCAGTTCAAAGAATGGACCTACAAACTTGGGGTCGTCCGTCGAAAATAATGAAATTATCTAGGGACTATCGTACTACTTTCAAAGGTCAGTAGTCAAATAAGGCCACACAGAAATAAACTTCACAAGCCTAACTTGGTATTGGAGGAACAAATATATCGATTATCTAGAAAATGGGAAACTTTCGTTGGACCCTAAATAACCAAGGACTCTACGAAGAAAAGTTGTATGATTCACATTGGACGAAGATGGAACATTGTACAGAAAGATGTTTGATAGGTCGTTAGCAACATGCTTAGGTCCGGGAGACACCAACTACATCCTATGAGAAATTCACGAGGGCACTTGCGGGAACCATTCCAGTGTCGAATCACTAGTTCACAAAGTCAACTGAGTGGGGTATTATTGGGATAGTATGGAAAATGATACTAAGGAGTTCAGTAAAAAAAGCGAGAAATGCCAAAGACACGCACTGATGATTCATCAGTCCCAATAGCAGCTTCATTCAGTCTTATCCCCATGGTCGTTCATGAAATAGGGAGTGAATATCATAAGCCTCAGGTAAAGCTAAGTTTATTTTATTTATGACTGAATATTTATCTAAATGGGTTGAAGCACAAGTTTCCAAGAAACTGAGAGAAACAATTTATAGGCTTCATCTGGGATCGCATGGTATACCGATTTGGGATACCCGCCAAGATAGTGTGCGATAATGAAAAACAATTTATCAGCAACAAAATAACAAAGTTCTTCGAAGATCACAAAATAAAAAGGATATTATCGACATTATAACATCCTAGTAGGAATGTACAGGTAGAATCAACAAACAAGACCACCATTCAAAACATAAAGAAAAGGTTGAACGACGCTAAAGGGAAACATAGAGAAATTTTTCCTGAGGTCCTTTGGGCATATCGGACAACAACAAAACCAATACGGGGGCAACACTGTTCTCCTTAGTATATGGTGCTAAAGCTATGATTTGGTCGAATTCGAGGAACCGAGCATCAGGGTACACAACTGAAGAATCAAATCATGAGGCTGTGAACACAAGCCTCAAATTGCCAGATGAAAAATGGGAAGCTCCCCTCGTTCGAATAGACGACCAAAAATAACGAATTGAAAGATATTATAATCGAAGAGCCACTACCGGCTTAGCTGCCTTTGAAGCTTCGGCGCTCCCTTTCTTTCAAGTAACCAGCTCGTAATCAACATCTTATTTTTTTCTCTTTCTCATCTCGTAGCTTCTAAACTACATCCACAGGTACTGTAGCGTTATTTTTCACCGACCTACAAAATATGCTCTTCTTGGGCTTTGGAGTATCAGAAGGTGAGACCCTTTTTCTTTTCTCTCTTTTGATGGCTTCAGAATCTCCTCTTCCCAAGGCATGGGTGACCTCAATTCGGCAATATACCCAAGACCTGCATAAAAGGAAATCAAGTACAAATAAAAAGAAACATTTCAGAGAAGAGCATCAAAAGCGTATAAGATAAGCTTGCTGTGATTCTTGGACTCTCATCGACGCCTTTCTAAATCGCTCCAAGACCGCTCAGCAAATGTAGAAGTCGAAGCCAACTTTTGGTCCTAACTTTCGAGGTTCGGGATTACATCGGGCACCCAGGAAACCGCTATATTATACAAATAGAAATGGGTGAGAAAATATATGGGTGAGGGAAGATAAAAGAATGAAGCAATCAACATAAGATGTTAATGGGTTTGCACTTATGCTTCATGTTCCATTCCTCGAGGAATGGAATCTTCTCGGCTGAGATTATATCGGAGGTCCTCACTCAGACAAACCACCCCATCCATCCCTAATCTTTGTCCTTATCTACACTCGATAATAGCACCTTTGTGGCTCAGCACTGGAGCCTTATTAGTCCGCCTCGATAGAGATAGGGTCTATACAGTCTAATGAGGTGGTCAAGGGTAAATGGCATGCCTTCAACCTTGCTCACGAAGAATCAAAGCAAGATAACAACGCGCCAAAAAGAAAGGTATATATGGCCAAGATTTATTTGGTATTGGCAGCAGAATTTGAGGATAACCAGATCAACGGACCCAACGTAAAAGGCTAAGTGCAAGCACTTAAAAACCCTTCTATGTAAGTGGTGATGTCCTCTTCAGGGGTAGGAATCACCGCCTCTTTGTTTTCCCAGTGGTAATCATTTTTCACATGCTCGAGGTTGCCTTCGATTATCAAGTATATGTATCTCGACATGGGCTCACATCGTCCAGAGACCAAAGAGGGTTTCTCAGCTTTGAAATCAGAGATAAGATCGCGCGATCCCGAAACACGCTTCTCGATACATGGTTCCACTGGCCGGCCGCAATGAAGAGGCTTTTTCCTTTTGGGGAACGATTTTAGATATCTTCTCCATTTCTGTGTGAGTTCAAAAAAAGATGAAGTTTATTGTTTTAAGAGAGGATTGGCAAACAAGATGTAAAAAATTTGTAGAATTGAGGAACTAGAAGGAAGTAGGAGTGCTTTGAAGATTAAGAAAAGTTTTGAAATTAAAGTTTGAGAAAATTATGAAGAGGATTAATTATAATATTGCAATGATGATTTAAAAACCTTAGGAGCCGACCATTGACCGAACCTCATTAATGATTTTTGTAACGGTGCCGACACGATGCTTCAGTCGTTCACATTTCAAAACTAACGTCATAACTGATAGCGGTACAAAATTGAAGGCACAGTCCATTTCTTCTCATTACACTTTAAGAAGTGAGGGGACTATCTGTATACGGAAAAAATCGGGCTTGCCTAATTTTGCCATTATTTCAAGACCAGGGAACTATGTCGAGGGTCAGCCTCATAATGGATCAGGCTAGAGCACGAAAAAAGTATCGAGTTGGGGAATCAAGGTACCCATCGAGATCGAGGTCCCTTACGATCGAGACCATATATGATCGGTTTTGAGCAAAATGAAATAGTTGAAAGGCAAAATATCCGAAACCGATCAGAGATCACAGCGAAAATCTCGGAATGGATCAAATCAAGGGTGGTTATTTGTATCAATCATGGGATTTACTTCTATAATTAGAATTGTACCGCCCTTGGCTGCCTGACCTCCACCCTTAGCTAATTGGGCAGGTGATGAAGTAACTGAAGCAGAAGTCGAGGGTTGACCTCTCTGCTGAAACTGACCATCATGAAGTCGAGGGTACCGCCTCCTTATATGTACAAAGTCTCCGCACTCATAACAACTCCTTGGTGCTGGAGATGGAGACTGAAGGGAACCCTCTAGCACTAGAGTGGCTGGAAGATGCACTCGGTGTGGAAGAACCTTGAGATTATGAGGCACGAGATGAACTTTGAGCTGGGAGGGCATTGAGTGAAGGCTGGCTCTACTGAGATCCATAATGACCATGACCTGAAAATGCCCCACGATACTCTGGACGGGCCAACTTATCAGTCCTGATGAATGACCTCTACTATACTGGAATTGGGCCCTCGAAGGAGCACCACTGCAACTGCCCGGTCCTCGAGGCCTCTTTTCCTCCCTCTCCTCTCGCTCCTAACGGTGAACCATCTCAACCTCACAAGCGATATCAAACACCTCCTCGAACGTAGCACCCAATACTCTCTCTAGTTATTAGAATACAGAGATGGTAGTTAAGGCCATCCACAAATCTCCTGATCCTCTCGAGATCAGACAAAATCATCCAGGTGGCATGACGAGGCAACTCAGAAAACCTCATCTCATACTGGGTCACGGTTATATCCCCCTATGTCAACCACTCAAATTGCCTACGCATCTCTTCTCTATGGGACTGCGGTACATATTTATCTAAGAAGAGAGTGGAGAACTGTTACCAAGAAAAGGGTGTTGCACCAACATGCCTACGCCTCCTATAATACTCCCAACAAGTAAAGACATCCCCAATAAACCGAAATTTCGTAAATGCCACCCCACTAGACCCAAAAATCCCTGTTGTACAGAGTATCCGCTGACACTTGTCAAGAAAACACTAGGCATCCTCGCCCTCAGCACCATTGAATGACGGAGGTTGGAGCCTACCAAAACTCTCAAGACGACACTGCTCATCATTCAGCATTGTTGGTACTACAAACTCCTGAACTGGTACAACCAGCTGAGCTGGAGGTGCCCCCGGCATTTGTAGTCCCTGCACAACCTGCTCAGGTATGCAAAAATAGGGGTCTGATTGCCTCTCCCGGCCTGTGAAGTAGCTACTACAATAGCGGCTGAAACTTCCTGAGCCAAGCTAGTACAAACTGATAAGATTTAAGCCAAGGCCTCCTGAAGACCCGAAATCACGATGGGCACAACTAGTGCCTGAACTGGTGCTATTGGAGCTTGATCCGGAGCTGGGATAGTTGGTGGATCAACAGGTACTGCTCTCGCTGCTCTACCTCTACCACGACTACTATCGCGTCCTCGGCCTATGGTGGTCTTAGTGGGTGGCACTGGTGGTCGTCCACCTCATCCGGTAGCTCGTGTCCTCACCATCTGTGAGAGAATATAATAAAGAGAAGTTTAGTACTTGGTTCAACAAGTTCGCACGACAAGAATTTCAAAAATATGAAGTTTTTTCTAAAGGTTCTGCAGCCCTACAGACGTCTCTGTATCGATCTGCGAGACTCTACTTACCGACTCATGACTTGCGAGACCTATATAACCTAGGATCTGATACCAACTTATCACAACCCCGACCCTGATCATGATGGTGCCCAAAACGTTGCTAGGCAAGCCTGACCAACTATCAACCTCAACCCATTGCTTATAAAATTTATTACCAGCTAACATAATTTGAGTACCAATTTAGCATAATAAAGTCTGAACAATAAATTAAATATGCGGAAGTCAAGATAATACAACTACATAGCCCACCAATCTGGTGTCACAAGTCAAGAGCCTCTAATATAGGTTTGAACAAACTAATACATATCATTCTAGGAAATGCGGATAAAACAAAAGGATAGAAGGGAGAGATCAACGTTGCGGGCACCGTACAACTACCTCGATGCTCCCGGATATGTGTTGCTCATTTGAAAATCCTCACTCAACCTCTGGGACACCTGGATCTGTATGCAAGGTGCATGGAGTAATGTGAGTAGTCTGTCCCGGTGAGTAATAAACATAAATAATGACTGAGAATAAGAACTCACAGAAAACATAGAGTAATCTATAAAACGGCAGATAAGACAAGTAATACTAAAGCAATAAACCAACAAAAATGAAATATGATAGTTCTACAATAGGTTAGTAGTTAAGTGACATGCAATTAAAGAAATGTCAACACATATAACAACACCATATAACACATGTTGCGGTGTGCATCCTGGTTCGTATAACATTGAGGCGTGTAGCCCGATCCATATATCTTGTCAACGGTGCTCACTATGGGTGTGCAGACTCCAGGAGGGGCCCCTTACGGCCCAAATGCGATATAAAGCCATTTCATGGCATCAAATATAGGCCCTAGGCCTCATATCAGTATCAATATAACACTGTTGCGGCGCACAGCTCTATCCCATAATATCCTCACATCTGGCCCTTGGCCATACTTAGTACATAAATCACTTAAGCCCCTCGGGCATTAGTAAAACAGTAGTTCTCAGCCCAAAACATCATTTAATAAATCAATTTTAGTTCCAAAAATCGAGTAAAAGTGGTTGAGTTGTAAAATAGTAGAAAACGGTTCGACTGAGTTCAAGTAGTCAATCAAAACAGTTAGAAAATAGTGATAAAAATCCCTCGAGGGTTCAAATAGTTGGTACAAAGCCAAAATATGACAATCAATCCAAATCATGATGAAAACAAATAAGTTACAGTCAAATACACAGAACGGACCAAGTCAAAATCTCTAATAGTAAACAACCCCACGCTCATCATCAAGTGCGTGTCTTACCTCAATATAGAACAACGATGTGCAAATCAGGGGTTTCAAACCCTCAGGACATCATTTACATTCATTACTCACCTCGAACCAGCTACAACTCTAGCTCGCGACATCTTTGCCCCTAGAATCAACCTCCACGAGCGTCGAATCTAACCAAAATCAGAATGAATACGTCATAATATGCTAAGGGAACAAAACCCAAGAAACAACAATAAAAAAATATCAAAAATCCCAAAAATAGCAAAACCCGAGCCCGAGCCTACTTCTCCAAACTCAAATCTTTTTACATAAACGGGTTCCTTATCCTTCCACGAGTTCATACATATCAAAAGTTCTCAAATCCGACCTCAAATGGCCCTTCAAATCCCAATTCAAAAGATCAAATCCCAAGCCCTAGTTCTTCCATTTTTAGCTTAGGTTCCATGAGTTTCCAGGATAATTTCACAGTAGAATCATGTTTTTGGTTCATAAAACTTACCTCCAATCAATTCTCCTTGAATCTCTCTTCAATTTCCCTCAAATAGCTCTCAAAATACTTAGCTATGGTGGAAAATGGCTCAAAATCACGGATAAAATATTTTATAAACTTTCTGCCCAGCTTTGAACTACTTTCATTGTGATAGCGGCCCAAGCCTCGCGATCACGAAGAGCAAAAATTCCAAGACTCCAAAATACACTATACGAACTCAAAACCTTAAATGCAAACGCGATGCTTGTTTTCCCAGACCTATGTGAACGCGACCCCAGTGATGCAAACGCGAAGAACAAAACTACTGGACCCCCAATTACTTATACGCAAACATAAAACACTGCACGCGAATGCGAAGCACAAGATCAAGGCCATCCGTTAATGTGAGACCTCAAACGCGAATGCAAAGGCCAAACTCAAGCCAACCCAATTTGCTTCTACACGATCGCGAGGGACCTCACACGATCGTGAAGGCTAATTTTTCTGCAACAACTGATGATCCATTTATACAACATTTCAATATGGAAAATGGTCCTGACCACCTGAAACTCACGTGAGGCCCCCGGGACCTCAACCAAAAGCACTAACACATCCTAAAACCTCATTCAAACTTGTTCCAATCATCAAAACATCTAAAATAACACTAAATCCATCAATTCACATCGAATTCGAGCCAAAGTTTCCTAAAAACTTCCAAAATATGCTTTCGATAAAAAATCCAACCAAACCACGTCCGAATGACCTGAAATTTTGCACACACATCCAAATAACATAACGAAGCTACAACAACTCTTGAAATTTCATTTCGACCGTCGGATCAAAATCTCACCTATCAACTGGAATTCGCCAAAATACTAACTTCGCCAATTCAAGCCTAATTCTACACCTAACCTCCAAAACCAATTCCATCACACTTCTAAGAGATAAATCACCTCTCGAAGCTAACATAACCATCAAAATTTACATCCGAGCCCTCTAACTCATATGTCAATATCCGGTAGACTTTTCCAACTTAAACCTTCATAAAAGAGACTAAGAGTCTAATTTCTTACCAAATCCACTCCAAAATGAAAATCAATCAACTCGACCAAATAAAATACGAATAACGCAACATAAAAAAGCCAAAATAGATAAAACAGAGCGGTAACTCATGAGATGACTGGCCGGAGTGTCACAAGCACACTTGCCTAACTCTTTTTGTAATTATAAAAGGATCACAACGATTATATTCCCTCTTTTTATTAACCTCAATTATGTTGTACTGTAATTGTATATTTGTACTTCTTCTAGGTGTTGCATCAAACCACTTGCATCAGAAAAGTATAATCTTCTTCTTTGGCCAACCTGAATATAACAATTTTAGAATTTCTTTGATCACACCATAATAATCATTTTTCCCATCCTAGTTGCCTTCACCACCTTTGACACACACCTCACTGTTATTGATTTTTTTTATGCTTGGAGCATTCCTTGGTTTGCTGGTCCCTAGTTTTCAAAAATGGATTAACACCGTTGTTTAGATTATTGACCTACATGTAGAGTTCAAAAGATCGCAAGTGAGCAATTATATTCACATGTGAAAAAGTATGTAAGATGCACTTACACATTCTTTAAACTATGCCTCAAATTTAGAATATACAGCACCATGACCAAATTGACTCGCGAAGTCACTAAGTACGCATTGAAAATTATTTATTAGTTGCATCAACCATGTAAATTAATCTAACGTCAAAACTTACTTAAGAAATGGTTGAACTTATGGACAATTTAACAACACGTGATCTGAAGCTATTTGTACTCCATAGCACTTAGGTCTCTTTTTGTTCGATCTTTAGATCCTCGGTACGGCTGATTGAATATGTACATTGGTGGATATAATGGATCAATTTCAATTACCAGATTGTGCCAATTGGGCCTTTTTCTAGAGCATGGCACATGACTACCAAAGTAGTAAGAACAAAAATAGGCAGTTTTCTTTGCAAGATAGGCTTCGCATATGGATCACGCAATCCTATTCCTCTGTTTAACAAATTATTTACACTTGACCATAGTCCTACACATTTTCATATTAGATGATAACGTTAAAGAAAATTACAAGAATAAATCAAGGTTTGATCATTACCTCTTGAATTGATACATCCACCTGCATTGAACCGGGCCTTCAAGTCGCGCCTTGTGTACAAGGTGAATTGGAAGGTGTTCCATCACATCAAAGAAACCACATGGAAAAATTCTTTCCAACTTATTACTGATTACAGGAATGTCTTGATTCGTTTGAAATAAGTTTTCTTCCCTTAATTTGGTAGAACATAAGACTTTAAAGAACAAATTTATCTCTGTGATGGGTTTCCATATATTTTCAGGCAAACCACAAAATGTAATGGGGATTAAAGTTTCCATGAATATATAACATTTATGACTTTTCATATGAGTCAACTTTCCCTCAACCATATCAGCATGTTTTCCCAGATTCGATGCATAACCCTTAGGCATCTTTAGGTTTGTAACCTACTCACAAATCTGTCGTCTTTGTTCCAAAGTGAATGTGTAGCTGGACTTGGGATTGAACACCTTAACCATTGTTTCCAGACTACAAATGTAGTTTATGTTGCCTGCAATATTCTTTGTAAGTCCGGTCTAGCATTTGGGTTATCTTTTGTCTTATTCTTATCATTCATCATAGTGTTAAATAAATTGTCAAAATAGTTCTTTACAATATGCATGACATCAAGGTTTTTTTGGAGAACATTATCCTTCCAATATGACAACTACCAAAGTATGCTCTCTTTTGTCCAGTTATGAGTAACACTATATCCAGAAAATCTAGAAGGTGGGGCTTCGATAACTTTAGTGAAATTTTTAACTCTCTCCCAAATTTTCTCACCGGAATAAATTGGAGATGGAAAATCATGTTCAGCTGTATTATTTTTAAATGCATACTTCATCCTTCTGAACTCATGATCGACTAGCAAGAATGACGATGAAATTCAAACCATGACTACTTTCGACCATGTCTTAAAGTGAGCGCTTTACCATTTTCCATACAGTAAGGACATGCTAACTTTTAGGCAGTCATTCACCCACAAAATATTTCATACGCGAGAAAATCATTAATGGTCCACATTAAGTTAGAACGTAAGTTGAAATTTTTCTTAGTTGATATATCATATGTCTCAACTCCAGCATACCACAACTGTTTAAGCTCATCAATCATAGGTTACAAATATCCATCAATCAAACTCTTTGGATTGCAGGGACCGGAAATAACACCATTTAAAAAAATATATGGACTAGCATATACATTTCATGTCATAACCTGGATTTCCCACCATTGGTATCGTGATGGCACCTACTCGTGGTAGCTAGGCAAGCCAACTTACCTACCATTTTCATTAGTAAAACCATTATGTTAACAATTTACAACATCAATAAAAATAGCAACAATAACTGCGGGAGGTCTAATTTATAAGTCTGAAATAAATACGGAGTAATCAGCAATATCCTCTACCCAAGATTTGGTATCATATACTCACGAACCACTAAGAATAAACTAAATACAAAAGTTTGAAAGAAATATAACAGTTGTCTATCTCGAAGCAATGAGGCAACAGTGAAAATGAAAGCATAAGAAGAGACGCCGGGCCTGCAGACACCTACAAGGCTACCTCAGTCTCGTAAATCAGAAAATCTGCTCCCGAACTACTACTGCTACTACTCCTCGAAACCTGGACCTGTGCAAAAAAGCATAAAAGTATAGTATTAGCACAACCGACCCTATGTGCTGGTAAGTGTCTAGCCTAACCCCAGCGAAATAGTGACGAGGCTAGACTGGACACCACATAAACCTGTGCAGTTATAAATATACTGCGGGAATTGAATACCAAGTAATTAACAACATAGGAGGGGGAACATGCTAAGGGGAAATACAAATTAACAGTAATGTAGAGTAACAACCAAAACAGCTTGAATCCACAATGAAATAAGAAATCAATATTCAGACATAAACACATGACATAAACAACTATTACGGCGTGCAACTCGCTCTACAATTTACCTTTGTTGCAGCGAGCAACCCGAAACACAAATACCACAGTTGCAACGTGCAACCCGACCCATACCATTTATCAAGTATCATTGTTGTGGAGCACAACCCGATCCTCATATATCATTATTGTGGCGTGCAACCCGCTCCTCAATATCATTTAACAGTCTTAATCCCCAAACAACAGTCACAATTAAGGGACACAAAGTAAGCAAATACATGGCAAACATCCCGGCAAGGGAAAGAATCCAATAAGTTCAACCAAATGTCCCGGCAAGAGAATAACCAACAATGTTTCCTCTACCTTACTCTTCTTATCTTATAATTCACTGTACTATTTTGAGCCAACAATCCAGAGAATCGAATGATCATTTATTGTTCACACGTTATTCACAACATATAGAAATCCTCCAATAAAACATGGAGCCAACACATGATAATCACATTATAAAGACTCACGGTCATGCTAGACACAAATATATAGATACTCGCCAACATGCTTATACATCATACTCGATCACATAGCAATTAGTAACAAGACTCAACTCTTATTCCCTCAAGCTAGGGTTAAACCAAACACTTACCTCAAAGCCTTGAAATTCATTTAATCCTCAACTATTGCTTTACCTCGCGGTTCCACCTCCAATTCGCTCGAATCTAATCACAATTTGATTAACTATATCAACAATTGATAATTGAATTAATCTGAATGCGTGAAAATGGATTTTCCAAGTTTTACTCAAAAATTCCCAAAATGCCCCCAGGTCCACGTGGTCACAACCCGAGGTTCAAATTAAAACCTGATTACCCATTCCATCATGAATTTATATATGTGATTTATTTTGGAATCGGACCCCAAATTGAGGTCCAAAACCCCCAAATTTAAGAATCCGAGTTCTACCCTAAATTCTCAAATTTTTCCATTAAAATCCTTGTTTTGAAGTTGAAATTATGTTTAACGATGTTAAGGAGTAAAGAAAATAAATTAGAAATCACTTACCAATCATCTTGAAGAAGAAGAATTGTTTGGAAAATCGCCTCTTATGTTTTGGGTTTTGAAGAAGTGTAAAATAGCTGAAAATTTCGGATTTATATACTTTACTGAAGGCTGGCGCGGACCGCACAAAAATGCCACACGGCCGCGCATGGAAGAAATATGCACTCTCTAAACCTACCCAGCGTGGACTGCACTATTTTGGCGCGCGGCCGCGTTGGTCACTTGGCTTCTCTGAACCTAGCCACGCGGACCACACAGAAATGCGTCGCGACCGCGTGGCTTCCAGCGTGGACCGCACTAATTTGGTGCGCGGCCGCGCTGGTTAAACTTAAACTAACGACTTTTCTGAACCTGCCCACGCGGACCGCGCAGAAATGTACCACAGCTGTATGGGACCTACTACACTGCCACACCTGATATTTTAAGCCTGAGGCCTCGCAGGACCTAATCAAAACTTACCTGAGCCCTCAGGGATCTAAACCAACCATACACATAACTCCAAACATCGTACGGACTCATCCGTGCAATCAAATCGCTCAAACACATCATAATTCATCAAACTAGGTCTCAAAACCCACGATTCCCTTCTAATTTCCATGAAACATCAATTTTCCAGTTTCTAGCTCAAAACACGTCAAATGACGTCCACATTTAGCCAAACTTTACAACAAACCCTTAAACTATATATAAGACTTGTACCGGACATCGGAACCAAAGTACGAGCCCGATACCATAGTCTCATAATCAATTTTCATTTTAATTTTCCTTAATAATTTCAGAAAAATAATTTAATAGAAACATTCTTTTACTTAGGTTCTAGACCTCATTTTTCGACTCCGGGCACATGCCCGAGTCCCATAATTTTCTACGGACCTTCCGAGGTCATCCAATCTCGGGTACGGGTCCGTTTACCAAAAATATTAACCAAAGTCAATTATAATCATATTAATATCAAAATTCTTCAAATGTTTCACAGAATTCACACATTTCAACATAAAAGCTTTCCGGCTACACGCTAGAACTATGCACACAAATCGAGACAAGTTTATATAAGGTTTTCAGGACCTTGGAAGCACGGAACAGATGAGGAAATAGGTGATGACCCTTCGGGTCGTCACATCCTCCACCTTTAAGACAACTGTTCATCCTCGAACGAACAAAGAAAGAAGTACTTGAGTCGGGGAATAAACGTGGGTAACGGCTCCGCATATCGGACTCGGACCCCAAGTCGAAGCCTCTTGGGGCTGACATCTCCACTGAACACGAACAAAGAGAAAACTCTGAGATCTCAGCTGACGAACCTACCGGTCTAGAATAGTTACCGGCTCCTCTTCATAAGATAATTTCGTGTCCAACTAGACAGTGCTAAAGTCTAACACATGCGTAGGATCGTCGTGATACCTCCGAAGCATAGACACATGGAAAAATGGATGCACAACTGATAAGCTAGGTGGCAATGCAAGTTTATAAGCCACCTTTTCCACTCGATCAAGAATCTCAAACGGACCAATGTACCTAGGGTTAAGCTTGCCCTTCTTTCCGAACCTTATCATGCCCTTCATAGGCGACACCCGGAGCAATACCCGCTCACCAACCATAAAATCTACATCTCGGACCTTACAATTTGCATAACTCTTCTGCATGGACTGAGCTGAACGTAGCCTCTCCTGAATGATCTTAACCTTATCTAAGGCCTCCTAAACTAAGTCAGTACCTAATAACCGAGCCTCTCACAGCTCAAACCATCCGATTGGAAACCGACATTGCCTACCATATAAAGCCTCATAAGGATCCATCTGGATACTTTACTGGTAGTTATTATTATAGTCAAACTCCGCTAAAGATAAAAACTGATCCCATGAGACTCCAAAGTGAATGACACAAACTCAAAGCATATCCTCCAAAATCCGAATAGTCCACTTGGACTTCCCGTCCTTCTGAGGATGAAATGTCGTGCTCAACTCAACCCGTGCGCACAACTCTCGTTGAATGGCTCTCCAGAAGTGCGATGTAAACTATGTACCCCGATCTAAGATAATAGATACCGGCATCCTACGAAGGCGAACAATCTCCTAGATATAAATCTCTGCTAACCTCTGAGATGAATAGGAGACTGCTATTGGAATGAAATCTGCTGACTTGGTCAGCCTATTGTAAACGCGTGATTTTTTACCCTCCCCGGTATTTTTTAGCGTAAAATATTTAGATGGTAATCCTCTCCCACTTCAACTCGGGAAGCTCAATCCTCTGAAACAAGCCATTGGGTCTCTGATGCTCATAATTGACCTGCTGACAGTTCAAACACGAGTGACATACGCAACAATATCCTTTTTCATCCTACGCCACCAATAATGATGCCGCAAGTCCTGATACATCTTTGCGGTGCCCCGGTGAATAGAATACCGAAAACTATGGGCCTCTGCTAAGATTAACTCTCGAATCCCATCAACATTGGGCACACAAACTTGCCCCTACAGTCTCAACACGCCATCATCACCTAGGTTACATTTGTGGCACTTCCACACTGCACCGTGTCTCTCAGGACACACAAATGGGGATCATCAAACTGCCGATCACAGATACACTCCAACAAAGAAGAACGAGCGACCGTGCAAGCCAACACTTTGCTAGGTTCAGAAATATCTAATTTCACAAATCGGTTGGCCAAGGCCTCAACATCTAAAGCAAACAATCTCTGGCTGACCGGAATATAAGCAAGACTACCCATGCTGGCATACTTTCTACTCAATGCATCGACCACCATATTAGACTTACCTAGGTGATACAAGATAGTAACATCATAATATTTCAACAACTCTAGCCATCTCCTCTGCCGCACGTTCAGCTCCTTTTGTTTGAACAAACACTGAAGACTCTTGTGATCCGTGTATACCTCACATGCCACACCATATAGATAATGCCTCCAAATGTTCAAAGCATGGACAACCGCTACCAACTCTAGGTCATGAACTGGATAATTCTTCTCATGGATCTTCAATTGTCTCGACGCATAGACAATAACTTTACCATCTTGCATCAATACTGCTCCAAGCCTAGTAAGGGAAGCATCATAATAGACTGTGTAAGGCCCTGAACCTGCGGGTAAAACCAACACCGATGCCGTAGTCAGAGTTATCTTGAACTTCTGAAAGCTCGCCTCACACTCATCTGACCACTTAAACTGGGCACCCTTTTGGGTCAACCTGGTTATCGGGACTGCAATAAAAGAAAACTCATCTACGAACCGATGGTAGTAACCTCCTAACCCCAAGAAACTTCGGATCTTGGTCACTGAAGCTGGTCGAGGCCAATTCTTGACTACCTCAATCTTCTTCGGGTCCACCTGAATACCCTCTACTGATACAATATGACCTAGAAATGCGACCGAACTCAACCAGAACTCGCACTTTAAAAACTTAGCATATAGCTGACTATCCTTCAGAGTCTGAAGAACCACTCTGAGGTGCTGCTCGTGCTCTTCCTGGCTGCGGGAGTACACCAGAATATCACCTATAAAGACTATCACGAACAATTCTAGATATGGCCTGAACACTCGGTTCATACACTCCATAAATATTGCTGGGGCATTGGACAATCCAAATAACATCAGGTCTGAACACTCATGATAATCACATTATAAGGACTCACGGTCAAGCTAGATACCAATGTATAGATACTCATCATCATGCCTACACATCATAATCAATCACATAGCAATTAGCAACAAGACTCAACTCCTATTCCCTCAAGCTAGTGTTAAACCAAACACTTACCTCAAAGCCTTGAAATCCACTTAATGCTCAACTATTGTTTTACCTTGCGGTTCCACCTCCAATTCGCTCAAATCTAATCACAATTTGCTTCAATGTATCAACAATTGCTAATGGAATTAATTTGAATGCATGAAAATGGAATTCCTAATTTTTACTCAAAAATTCTCAAAATGCCCCTGAGTCCACGTGGTCAAAACCCAAGGTTCAAATTAAAACATGATTACACATTCCCCCATGAAGTCAAATATGTGATTCCTTTTGGAATCGGACCCCAAATTGAGGTCCAGAACCCCCAAATTTAGGAACCCTAGTTCTACCCTAATTCCCAAATTTCCCCATTAAAATCCTTGTTTTGAAGTTGAAATTATGTTTAAAGATGTTAAGGAGAAAAAAAATTAGAAATCACTTACCAATCGTTTTGAAGAAAAAGAATTGTTTGAAAAATCGACTCTTATATTTTAGGTTTTAAATTAGTGTAAAATAGCTGAAAATCTTGGATTTATATACTTTACTGAAGGCTGGCGCGGACCGCACAAAAATGACACGCGGTCGCGCCGAAAAAGGGAAGAAAATTGGCTCTATAAACCTACCCAGCATGGATCAAACTGTTTTGGTGCGCGGCCGCGCTGGTGGACCTACACCTGGCTTCTCTGAACCTAGCCACGCGGACCGCACATAAATGCGTAGCGGTCGCATGGCTTCCAGCGCAGATCGCACCGATTTGGTGCGCGGCCGCACTGGTTAAACTTAAACCAACGACTTTTCTAAACCTGCCCACGCGGATCGCACAGAAATGCACCTGCTACACTTCCACACCTAATATATTAAGCATAAGGCATCCCGGGACCTACTCAAAACTCACCCGAGCCCTTAGGGCTCTAAACCAACCATACACATAACTCCAAAAACATCATACAGACTCATCCACGCGATC
The DNA here is from genome assembly GCA_032618575.1 of Nicotiana noctiflora. Classification (NCBI taxonomy): domain Eukaryota; kingdom Viridiplantae; phylum Streptophyta; class Magnoliopsida; order Solanales; family Solanaceae; genus Nicotiana; species Nicotiana noctiflora. Next base: position 27,158 of record JASVEL010009750.1, read on the forward strand.
AAATCGCTCAAACACATCATAATTCATCAAACTAGGTCTCAAGACCCACAATTCCCTTCTAATTTCCATGAAACATCAATTTTATAGTTTCTAGCTCAAAACACATCAAACAACAACAACAACAACAACCCAGTATATTCCCACAAGGTGGGGTCTGGGGAGGATAATATATAGACAGGCCTTACCTCTACCCGAGAGGGCAGAGAGGTTGTTTCCAATCGACCAAAACACGTCAAATGACGTCCAAATTTAACCAAACTTTACAGCAATCGCTTAAACCATATATCAGACTTGTACCGGGTGTCAGAACCAAAATACAAGCCCGATACCATAGTTTCTTAATCAATTTTTATTTTCATTTTCCTTAACAATTTTAGAAAAATAATTTAACAGAAACATTCTTTTACTCAGGTTCTAGACCTCATTTTTTTACTCAGGGCACATGTCCGAGTCCCATATTTTTCTACGGACCTTCCGGGACCGTCCAATCTCGGGTCCGGGTTTGTTTATCAAAAATATTGGCCAAAGTCAACTATAATCATATTGTTATCAAAATTCTTCAAATTTTTCACAGAAATCACATATTTCAAAATAAAAGCTTTTCGGCTACGCGCTTGGACTATGCTCGCAAATCGAGGCAAGTATAAATGAGGTTTTTAGGATCTCGAAAGTACTAAACAAATGGGAAAATAGGTGATAACCCCTTGGGTCGTCACATTTCATGTAGAAGATTATAAGCGTAATAAAGACCGACCAGCATGAATATGGTGTTGCAGAAACAAAAAATGGTGTGAAACCATCAGCACACAAACCTAACCGAACATTCCTCGATTCACTAGCATAATCCGGATATGTCCTATCAAAATACTTCCAAACTTCCCCATCTGATGGATGACACATAACATCGGGCGGCCTTTTATTTTCATTGTGCCATCTTATATGCGGAGCGGAACTCATCGATACGTACAACCTCTTTAATCTAGGAATAAGAGGTATATAATGTATCGACTTCACACCAGCCTTCTTCCGCTGAAAGGCCGCTTAAATTGAGGTTTTTCACAAAATTTACAACTTTCTAAATCTGCATCAGCCTTATAATACAACATACAACCATCTTCAACCACCTTATAGAAATCTTCAGGTATGTTGAAAGCTGGGTCAACTAGTTCACTCATAAGGTAAATATTGGTATCTGATTCGATACTTAATAATCTAACCGCAACAGACAACTGAGAGTGCACACTCCCTTGTCTTAGTGGACAACTAGCGGCCTCTAACTGTTCCTAAAAAAATTTGCCTCTTTGTTAGGAGGTTGTTAAACGCTTTCATGGGTTTCAAAATTGAAGTGCATCCCTAAAGCATCCGCAACTATTTCATGGTATCTAGGATATTGAACATTATTCTCCACCGACCTAAGAAAACAACAACTATGTTATAAAATATACCATCAGTACCATCAACCTATCCATGACTAGTCCACATAAAATAATTATCCATAAACCCCTTTCTATAAAGATGAGTCGTAACACCCTCTGAACCAAAAAAAATACAAACACTTGCACTTCTCACAAGGACACCTAATCATCCCTCCAATCCGAAATGGTTAAAGTGACATTGCATGCCTAATAAATTCCTTAACCCATTCTATAAATCCCTCCCTAAAAAACTGAGGATTAGGATAATTCCTATTATACATCCAACTACGATATTCCATCTACATAAAGAGCAAATAAATTATACTAATCATAGTTCAAATTAATTTATAGAATTAAGTCACATAATAAAGTATAATTTGTTAGCACACTCAATTAATCTAGCATAATTAGTTAAGCCTAATTTTCTAAAAGTAATAAATACTAATAAAATAATAAATTAAAATCTAAAATAATAGATTAGACAAAAATCCTATTATACATCCAACCACGATATTCCATCTACATAAAGAACAAATAAATTATATTTATATTAGTCATAATTCAGATTAATTTATAGAATTAAGTTACATTATAAACTTTAATTATAAATTACAACATTTAAATAATTTGAGTGCATATTAATTTAGTTACAAGTTACAAGCCCAAGTTGAAAACACTTATTAACCATCGAAATGAGTACATAATAAAACATTTACACTTTTTATTTCTTTAACTTCTCTAAAGCTCACATGTTGATCTAGCTAGATGAACTCAAAAAATTAAACAAAATAAATATTCTATATCATAAAAAAAATTGATCCATCCATAAAGACTACTACTTATAAAAGAATTTTCAAATTGTTAGAATATAAAAATTAAACTAATTTAAAAATATGTAAGAAAGAATGTGATAAATTTATGGAATTTCATATAATACTATTCCAAAAATCATGACCATGTAATCATACAATTGAATAATCCCAAAATCCAAAATTTTAAATCCTAGTTTACACAATTGAAAGAACTTAAATAACTAAAATTAACAAATATAGATAACTAACCTTCAAAAAGAAGGGAGGAGTATAATTTTGGAGCAGTAGTGGGGCGGAGGAGTAGTGGCGGGGCGGCTTTCTATGGCGGAGGCAATGGCAACGAATAAATAATGGTGACGCAGGAGAGAGTAAAGTGGGGGTTTTAATTTTGGGTGAGAAAAGACTAGTGAGGTGATTTGGGTGGGATTTGGGGAAGGGTTTTGGGATGCGGAAGGAGGAGGAGAGAAAGAGTAAAGTGAAAAATGAAGAAGAAGCACGCTGGAGCTGCCCTTAATTACACATTTCTGACCGATCCAGTTCCAATTTTTGACTGAAATCGGTCAGAAATTTTATTTTTTGGCGTGAGACCATTATTTTTGGTGTCGAAAAATTTTTTGTTGACTTTTCTGACCAAATATTGTTATATCCGACCAATTCTTGGACGGAAAATGCCTATTTTCTTGTAGTAATATATCGTTATTACTATTTTTTAGAGAAAACATAATATAGGTAAACTATATTAGTTGCCACCTAGACTTTTTCGAAAAAAATTATTTACATATTGACCCTCCTCCAACGAATACCTTTTAGTTAAATAATCTCATATGTTGTACTAGCACCTCACATGTATATAACGCCATATTTATTTATTTTACTTTTTTTTTCTTAGTGCTCTACTGACAAAGAACCATATCGGTTTAGATTTTTGTCATTTAGAATTTTCTCCTATCCATTTTATATTTTCTCCTTATAACTTCAGAATTTTCATAAAATTATTTTGTGAGAAAAAAAAGAAAAGTTCAAAGCAGTTCTCTAAAATTGAAGTCTTCCGTGTTTTCCATCTATTAGGAAAATTTTTGAAGACTTGAGAAAATGTCCAGATGCTTTAAGAAAATGATATAATATGGAGTGATTTTGAATACTTAAACACATATTTTCATAAATATTTACCACCTAGCAAGCTATTTCTTTTCATAATATATATTAAATATATTATGAATAAATGGTATACTACATGTTCACCACATGAATATTATTTGGGATACGTCCCCCCATATACCTTTTATATGTAACTAGTCTACATATCTCTTTTTTATTCTTTCTTATCTTTAATTTTTTTTTCTGTTGGCTAGAGGTAAACGAAAGGGTAGGTGGGGTGGGGTGGGGGGTGGGTGAGGGAGATTAGTTTCTTTCTTCTGTTTTTTCAGTTCTTTGATCTCTTTCTTTTCTGTTTTTATAGAGTGTGATTTATTATTTAGAATTCTAATTTCAAAGAAGTTGTAAAATAGTATTTGGCTGTAGAAGAAGATATTGTATGGGGTCAAATTTGACCCGGTACGTCTCTACGTCAACGGGTATGCCCTTTAAGCGTATACCTCCTACAATAAGGGCACGGTTCAAGCGTGAGGGTGCAGACGACACCATTTAGAACTGGGCAGCCTCGCTAGGAGGACGTCGACTACGTTCAATACTTTTATTATTATTTTAAGAAAAAGTCCCTCCCTGTATAAAGGGCACCATCCCATTGTAAAGGGCATCAGTGTTATTATATCAAAAATAATACAACTCTTTCATTCTCTTTTATTTCTATCTCTTACCTCTAACAAACAACTGTTCTTAAGTTCATCATCTTGCAATATTAGATTTGTCACAACTACATTGTTCCTACATCTCTAGGCTTATTATATTTGATTACGATGTACCCCTCGATATTCTCGATTGTTTTAGCTTACAAAGTAACATTTAACTTTTGAGCCAAACAATTTGGCGCAGGGGACACAAAACCGAAGACTGCATAGGCCTACGACAAGAAGTAGTCAGGATGCTGAACCAGGGATATCTGAAGGAGTTACTCAACGACAAAGAAAAAATTAACTTTGCACGCGGACGAGAACAACCATGTGGGACGCCGAAGTCGCCTTCCCCAACACGGACGATAAATATGACCGTCAGCAGCGGCAACGACTCAACAATCAACCACGTCAAGTTCGCCAATACTCACAGGATGAAGTGGACCATCTCCCACGAACGGTACGATGACTTCGAAGGTAGTATCACCTTCGATAAGTCTGACACCGACGGTTTGTCTTTCTCTCACTATGATGCTTTAGTTATTACTTTATGTATTGCTGATACAAATGTCAAAAGAATCATGATCGACGACGGATGTGGCTGTAACGACCCGACCAGTCGTTTTTAGAATTTATGCCCCGATCCCTTATTAACTGCTTCCTATAAGTTCATTTCAACTACTTTGGTTTGCCGGAATGTTTGGCGTTAGGATTCGGAGTGTTCTGGGACACTTAGTCCCTAAATAAGAGTTTAAGAGTTAAAAAATGATCCATATTCGGAACAGTTTTAAGACGATCTCGGAACCGAAATCCGATGGTTCTGTTAGCTCCGTTAGGTGATTTCGGAGTTGGGAAGGTGTCCGGAATGTATTTTGGAGGTCTGTAGCTCAATTAGTGTAACGACCCGACCTGTCGTTACGGGAATTTGCCAGTGACGACCCAAAGGGTCATCACTTATTTAATTAATCATTTCGAGCTTCTGAGGCCTTGAAAACCTCATTTTATGTTGCCTCGATTTACGTGCACGATCCGAGCTTGTAGCCGGAAAGATTTTGTGATAGAAAATATGAATTCTATGAGAAATTTGGATAAAAATGATATTAATATTGATATGGTTGACTTCGGTCCACATTTTTGGTAAAGGGATCCGGACCCGAGATTGGATGGTCCCGGGAGGTCCGTAGGAAAATATGGGACTTGGACATGTGTCCGGAGTCGAATTCTGAGGCCTAGAGCCCAAGTTATGAATTTTTATGTGAAATTATTTTTGATGTAATTATTAAAGGGAATAAATTAATTGACCTTGGTATCGGGCTCGTATTTTGGTTCCGACGCCCGGTACAAGTCTTAAATATTATATATGTGATTTCTGTAAAGTTTGGTGACATTTGGATGTCGTTTGAGATGTTTTGGACCTCGAGTCCCAAGTTTGAAAGTTTTGAAAACTAAAGGTATGAAAATCATGCATTTGAGGCTTGATTTGATGAAAACGAGGTGATATTGGCGACGTGATCGCACGAACAAGTTCATAATGTGTTTTTGAGGTTATGTGCATATTTGGTTTGGAGCCCGGAAGGCTCGGGTAAAGATTTGATAGGCCGTTGGATGAAACTCTGAATTTTTGAACTGCTGGTTTTTCACCCAGCTGTTGGCTTCGCAATTGCGAAGTATTTCTCGCAATTGCGAAGGGGACAGGCTCGCAAATGCGAACTTCCATCGCAAATGCGAAGCCCCCTTTGGCCCAGCCTTGTTCGCAAATGCGAACAATTGTTCGCATTTGCGAAGGTCCCCAGTTCTGCCTTGGTTCGCAAATGCGAACCATTGTTCGCAAATGCGAACGTCCTAGTGACTGCCTTGGTTCGCAAATGCGAACCATTGTTCGCAAATGCGAACACCGCCTTATACAGCATGTGTTCGCAAATGCGAACATTAGTTCGCAAATGCGAACTGTTCGCAAATGCGAACAAATGTTCGCAAATGCGAACTTCCCACCCTTAGCTTATTTTTCAAACTCCAGAAATTGGTCGGGGTTCGCAATTGCGAACCCATGTTCGCAAATGCGAACACAGAGACCTGAAAAACACGAATTTCAGTTATTTCTTCACATTTTACAAAACCAAAACACCCATTTGCGATTCTTCAAGGATTTCTTCTTCATCAAAAATGATTGTAAGTCACTTTTTACTTAATTCTTTCAATTCCTAACATCATTAAACATGTTTTTCATAAGAAATCAAAGATTTTCATGGTAAAATTCTTGTTTTTGTTAGAAAATAGGGTTTTTCATAAATTGGGGAATTGGACCTCGAATCGAGGTCCGATTTTGAAACAAATTATATATATGAACTCGTGGGGGAATGGGTAACCGGATTTTGGCTCTAACCCCGAATTCCGACCATGTGGGCCCGGGGTTGAAATTCACTATTCATGGCAGAATGTTGTAAAAGTAGTATTTGGTATTAAGAATTAGTTTGTTGAGTAGAATTGATGATATTAAATCAATTGTGTATAGATACGGTTGGATTGGAGCCAAATTGAAAGAAAAGACATTTCCACTGAGTGAATTGTTCATAAGCATTCGAGGTAAGTGTTTGTTCTATCCTAGCTTGAGGGAATAGGATTATGTGTTATGTGTTATGTGATCGAGTGCGGTGTATGGGCTGTGGTGACGAGCATCCATACACTGGCGTCTAGTATGACCGTGAGTCGTTGGAAAATGATATTTTGAGATATATTACAGGTGAATTGTTATTGTTCTCCCTTGTCGAGACTTGTTGTGAAGATAATTATTGATTGCCCTTGTTGGGACGGTTTATGAATTACTGCTTCTTTCTTTGCCCTTAACTGTGATTGTTATTTGGGTGAGGAAGAGTGATAATGCACGAACGGTGATGCCGTGCCATGTTTATTTATTTATGCACGAAGGTTAATGCCGTGCCATGTTTATTTATTGATTATGCACGAAGGATCATGCCGTGCCTGTTATTGAACCATGTACGAAGGATCATGCCGTACTATGGATGTGAGGATGAGAGTAAAAGCACGAAGGGTGATGCCATGATGAGAGTAAAAGCACGAAAGGTGATGCCGTGTACTTTATTTATTTATTTGGTGAGGATGAGAGTAAAAGCACGAAGGGTGATGCCGTGCAATTGCTTGCTATTTCTTGAAGTGATATTATTCGTGTTTACCTTATACTTTGTTTTCTTTGTGAAATTATTAACTGTGGTTAATTGTTGAATTCTTTAAGATATTCCTTATTATGTTATTACTTGATTATTTCTTGTTATTTTGTGGTACATACATATATATTGAATTGCACAGGTTTATGTGAGTGTCTGGTCCTAGGCTTGTCACTACTTCGCCGGGATAGGCCAGGCACTTACCAGCACATGGGGTCGGTTGTGCTGATATTACACTTCTGTGCGTTTTTGCACAGGTCCATGTTACGATCAGGAGCAGCAGCAGCAGTAAATCGATTGCGTGGGAGTTGATCATATTTGAGACCGAGGTAGCTTGCAGACGTCCGCAGGCCCGGCGTCTCTCTCTTTATTTATGTTATTAGCTGTAGTCTCTTTGTTCCGAGACAAACAGAATTATGTTATATTTCTTTCATACTTTTATGTGTAGTATTCCATAGTAGTTCGTGAGTTGGTGACTCCACGTCTTGGGTAGAGGATTTCAGTATGATTTTTACCTTGTGATTTGTTATTTCCATTTCGATAAAGTATTCCGCATTTATTTAATTAAAATTATGTTAAAAACAGGATAATATGAATATAGTGGCTTGCCTAGCTACCACGAGTAGGCGCCATCACGATCCCGATGTTGGGGAAAAATCCGGGTCGTGACATTACCACCCCGTCATGTTGCAATTACATGTTTTGTGCTTTTATATCAGTGTTAGAGCCTATCGAGTGAGTTAGGAGTGAATTGAATTGAAAATGAAGCAAATAGCATGTTTGAAAGAAGTTTGAATATGGAAAGTCAACCTAGAGTTGACTATCGAGTTAGAGTGCTCGGAATCAGATTCTGATGATTCGACTAGTTTCGGGGGATCATTTATGACTTAGGAGAGCAATCAGATTTGAATTTGGAGGCCCGGTGTGGAAATAGGCTTGAATTGGCTAAGGTTGAATTTTGGCGAAAACCGAATGGTAGGTGAGATTTTAATCCGGGAGTCGAAATGGAATTCCGACAGTTGCAGTATCTCCGTTAGGTGAGTTTGGATGTGCCTGCAAAATTTCAGGTCATTCGGACATCGTTTGGTCGGGTTTTTGATGGAATGAGCAATTCGGAAATTTTGAAGAAACTTAGGCTTGAATCCGTGTGTAATTGGTGATTTTGATGTTTAGGATGGTGTTTTTATGATTGGAACAAGTTCGTATCGTGTTTTGGAGTAGGTTAGTGGTTTTCGTTGGGGTCCCGGGGGCCTCGGGTGAATCCGGACCATCATCCGGCATTTTTGGAACTTAAAAATCTGCAGAAAAATTGCAGATCACTGGGCAAAATCCAAGCCTTCGCGTTCGCGTGGCACGGGCCGCGTTCACGAAGGCCAGGCGAGTCAAGCATCGTGATCGTGAGACAGGGTATCGCGTTCGCGTAGGCCAGGATTCTTGAGCTTCGCGATCGCGTTCAGGATGTCGCGTTCGCGTAGGTTTGTCAGGGTGTGCATCGCGTTCGCGTGAGGGTTATCGCGAACGCGTAGAAAGAAAATCAGGCGGCTGGGAGCTAGTGCATCGCGAACACGTTGGGGAGGTCGCGTTTGCGAAGGTCAATCCGGAGCTGGGCATCGCGAACGCGTGGCAAGGAACGCGAACGCGTAGAAGAAAAGTCCCAGGCAGTGAATTAAAACCAGAAACATTTCACATACGGGTTTCATTTCGTAAACCCCCATTTTTGAGCCCTAGAGAGAAGAAAATCACAGGAAAACGCTGGGAAATCATCGGGTATTCATCGGAGGTAAGTTTCTTGACTCAAAAACATCATTTTATGGTAGAATTAACATCAATCTTCATGAATTTGGGTAGAAATTGTGAAGGATTGTGGCCTAGATATTGAAAACAAAAATTTGGGTTTTGAAAGGCCAATCGAACTCCGATTTTGGTAAATTTTATATGTACGGACTCGTGGCGAGACGTGGGTTCTGGAAATATGAGTTTCGAGATTTTTCGAGATGTGGGCCCGGGGCTCGGGTTTTGCCAATTTCGTGATTTTTGATATTTTTCGAGTTCTTTCGATTGGGTTATGTTCCATTAGCCTATTTTGATATATTTGTGTTGATTTGTGCTAATTTTGACGTGCGTGGATGCCGGTTCGAGGAGCTAAGGCGTCGCGGGCACGAGCTTTCGTCGGTTCGAGGTGGGTAATACTTGTAAATGATGTCCCGATGGTTAGTAAACCCCGGACTTGCACATCTTAGTGCTGTGTTGAGGTGACTTGCACGCCGGATAACGGGCGTGGGGTAGAGCACCATTGGGGATCGTGACTTGGTCCGTCCCGCATAATAAATAATAACACCTAATTGTTGAAATGAATTGGACTAATTATCATGTTTGGGCTTCGTGCCAATTATTTGAGTCCTTCAGGGATTGGTATCACTGTCTTGGTAACACTGTGCATATTTTATTCTAAATTTAAGGTTTAAAATGATATTTTTGCTATTGAACATTTTTATAAGGTTATGAAAAACTTAAACAAGGTCTTAATAACATTTTTAGTTGTGAGCTAATATGATATTGTTTCCCGTAGGGCTTTCTTGATTATTTGTTAGATTGATTGGGGCCGAGGGCCATATGTTAGGGCATGACATTTTATGTGAGCATATGCATACACATGCATGGATCGGACTGCACGCCGCAGTGGTATACGGATCGGGCTGCGCGCCGCAGCAGGTGTGATATTAATATTGTGCTTGGGCTGTAGGAGCCCCTCCGGAGTCTGAACCCCCACAGTGAGCACGTGTACCCAAATTGGATCGGGCTACACGCCGTAGCGGTCATATACATTGCATGGCATACATACATTGGTTTATGTGTACTACGTGGCATAACATTCAACACTCATACATTATCGGCACACATGCATTAGTTGCCTTATTGACCAGATCTCCTGGTGTAAATTGATAAGGAGTGCTGAGCCCGAGGGGCTGATTTGAGTGCGTACTTGCACTACTTGAGATTGTATCCAGGTATTGGTATATTATCATAAAAGAAAGTAGCTAATAAATTGAGATTTCTAAATAATCTACTCACATATGCTGGAAAGGGATAAAAAGATAGTTCTGTATTGTGTAGCACGAGATAGTGCCTATCGTGGTTTTCTTCCCTTCAGCATTATTTACTTTTATTACTGCTGAGTTGGAAGTACTCACACCCGACTCCCCGCACCTTGTGTGCAGATCCAGGTACATCACAACAGAGCTGATTCTATAGCTGCTCGGGAGTGCATTTGGACAGTCGAGGTAGCTGCCAGCATCCACAGGACCTGACTCTCCAGCTTATCTTTATTTTGTTCTGATCATCCCACACTTGTGCTTAGTTATATTCACTATTTACACTTTGTATACTCTGTAGAGGCTCATGACTCTTGACCCTTCTGTCTATGGGAGTTGGCACGTGTTGGGACTTGGTTCCCTGTTTTTAATATATCTATCACTGTTGTGCTTAAATTGGATAAAGTTAGCTTGTGGCCCCGTGGTTATTGTTGATTGGTCGGGCTGGCCTAGCAGTGTACTGGGCGCCATCACGACCGGATTTGGGGTCGTGACAAGTTGGTATCGGAGCCTAGGTTTACTAGGCCTCATGAGTCTTGAGCCGGTTAGTAGAGTCTTGTGGATCGGTACGGGGACGCCTGTACTTATCCTCGGGAGGCTGCGAACCTTTAGGAAACACTTCACATTTCTTGGAATTCTTATCGTGGGCACTTGATTCAGCTTGGGATATAATTTTTGAAATTTCTTCCACACGTTTGTGTACGTACCGAGCGCTCAGTAATATAATTGACTTATGGCTTGCAATTCCCCGATCGAGGGGCGAGATATAATCTCCGCGAGTTCATGTTGGGCCAGTCGGGAGGACTTGAGGCCAGATCCTTGTCTATGGCTTGAGCACCAAGGTACTAATTTCGCGAGCCGGTATTATGAAGTTCATACGATCAGTATTTATCTTTATTGTGATTTGATATGTAGCCCTAGATATGGGAGTGAGAAATATTTTCATATCTCGTTATTGGAAGGTAAAGTGCCTTATGTGTAGTGGAACGAGTTTAAACTTAGGAAGACTAAAGTGATTTTGCTATGTGTATCCTGGTGGAAGGTATTGTGATGAAATGCTAAATTGAGAAGAAGTAGGAGGGTTGATCCTCATGTGTAATTGAAAGGTATTTGATATGTGTTATGATTCGAGCAGGTACAGCGCAGGTTCAAGTATAAATTGTGACAATATGATTCGTATATTATTGAGATTTAATGTTGTTGAAATACATTGTGATATCTTGTTGAGTTGTGAATGTATTGTTAGAATGGTTTGGTGATTCTCTGGCAGGTGGATAGGCCAATTTACAAAGGAAACTCTGCCGAAATTTTTGGAAAATTTGGGACTTAGAAAGGATTTTTGTCACCTAAAGAGTGGGCGTAACTGTTGTGTGTGAATGAATGCAAGAATTGCAAAAGAATTAATATTTCTGATGATTCGAACCTCAACCGAAGCTTGTAAATGACTTGAGTTTAATCTAACTAGAACGTTGTTGCATCATTTGAGTAAGAAGGCTATGAGTGGCTAAAAGGGCTTTGATGTATGGCTCCGAGCTAAGTTGGGGAGGTTGTTATTGATTAACGGATTGCACTGTCGTGTGCTGTGTTGGCTCTGTCTCTAGGTATGTTGGGAAATTTTGATAAAGGTTATGGTGCTTCGTAAATATGAAGAAATACTAGGATGTTGTGAACTTATGTTGGTAAAGAGTGTTCGGTATATAGAAAAGGAAGATAGCTAATTGTATCTGTATGTAATCATGTTCTGCGGTGTCAGAGTTTTAGCAAGGCACGAGTGGTCCTGTTCAATAAGACAGTTGAATTACAGCTGAATAAGGGTGAATGACGCCCGAGAATTGTTTTTCGGTGTTCAAGATTTTACTTGTAACAGTCAGGTGTCTTAAGATTGTGCATGTGGCTAAAGACGCTGGTTTCGTTATAAGAAATCAAGACTTGTGTTATATTATGTGAATGATGGGATTTAATGTAACCGTATGGGAAGGTATTGGGAAGTAATGATAACAACTTTTAAAATAAAGTATGGTAGAACGTGGTACTTTTGGGAAACATTGAGAGAGTATTCAGTGGCCTATGGGTCTTAGACCGTGTGGTCTTGTGTACGAGTCTCGCGTGGTAACATGAGTTGATGTATTATGGTACTATAGTAAAGACCGATATGAAATTAGAGATGAATCAGAAAGGAAACCGGGTAAATGGAACGACTTGTTAATAAACCGTAACGGTATAAAAAGGAATACGATCGATTCTCGGCGCGTGGTCGAAGAATGAGTCTCGCAGTACATTGCAAGAAAGCCTTCGAGTGCCGGCAGCTGTGTAACTTGATACGGGTATAAGGACTCAGCCCTGGCAGCTAAACTTATGCAACGAATGGGAAGAAACAATTTTGTGACGTGTTTTATCATGGTTTGAAAACGAGTATATTCCTGCTCGGTATGCGAAGCGTGGAACGTGTAATGAGTTTTTCTTCTATACGGGATCACGAAAGTCCTCGACTAGTGGAGTGCGCCGATGTTGAGGCTGAGGAAAGGGATATGAATTTCCATGTTGTCTTAGTGTGATATGGTATACACGACGTGTTATGGAAAGTTGATAATGGTATATTCTAGGTTTTGAGATCAGCTCATAATATATGGGAAGTCAATAAAATTATTGAGCAGCGCGGACAGCTGCAGGTGAATTAAGAATAGAAAATGGTACTGCTATTCTATTAACTTGGCAGGGAATATGATCCAAAAAGGACAAGATAATGTAAACGGATAATATCCAGTGGTATGGTGGTATTCTCTTGTCGGATCGACTATAATAATTGAGTCGTTGATGGCATAGTGAAATTTCCGAATGGCTTTCGTGGTATGAATGGACGCTTGACGTGCGTTATGTATTTGTATGGTGAAGTACGTAATCAAGCATGGTGATTCATGTGTTATATGTGTGTCGGACACTAGAAGTTCTCGTTAATCCGCCTACACAGGTGGTTGTATATCGCGTGCATCGAAGCACCGTTTTGCGATTATTGGAAATCGAAGCCTTAGAGGCTCTCTCTTGACTTGATAAGACGAATTCGGATTATGATACTTGATTGCCGACTGGTTGTCATGGGTCAGATTGTCTAGACTAATGTGATATGGACTATGTCGGAAAATGGCACAAATTGCGTAGTAGAGAGCATCGGAGTATGCTCCAACAGAGAGTTGTACCCGTGACCGCCGGACGGCCGGTAGGCATTGCTTTGTCGACTGGACCTTAGCGGCGATGTCGGCAGTAGGTATCTACCATCGGTTCGGCTCCAGTATCGAGAAACGTTGTCGGATGCGTTTCGCGTGGCCGAGCTCGAGGCTATATATGTCTATTGTAACGAGCATTTGACTCGGTGTGCATTTTCATTTGCAAGATTCATATGTGGATCGGTGGCACACCACCACACGTATGGTATCCGGATCGGTGGCACGCCGCCACGGTATGTCATTGGAGCCGGTTGCACGCCGCAATAGTGTAATGTGAAAATAGTCTTAACTATAAGCTACATGGTATACAATACTTCCTCGCTTCCGAGGAAAAGACCGTTTTGAGTATCGCTTGGCGAGTGTCACATCGATTGTGTCCTTTCAGGATTTAATAGCATACGTTAATTGTTTCACCGTGGCGAGGTTGATTGTTTGGGTCCAAGACCTAGATCTGCGCGTGGCTAACCGTTTTGAGCTTGGTAGCTTGAGGTGCTTCATGAGTAATAGTGTTTGGATATAATCACGAATCGTGGCAAGGCCACGTGATGTTATGACCTCTCGAGGAGGATTCAGGTACTCTATTTCTATAATGCAAGACGCGATCTCAGTTCTATGTTATGATAGCACAGAGGAATTGAATTGCAGCTCTTTTGCTGGAGACATTTGTCATGAATTGAGCTGTCATGATTCGAGTGTGTGCATACGTTTCTATTGGAGCCTATGTTGTGCTCATCGTGGCTTAGGCCGGTGTTGAGGTGTTTATCACCAGTGCGGTGTGTTATAATCGAAATGACCGTTGGAGTCATTAACGAATACGAGCATATTGGATCTTGGCTTGTTAGAAAGGTAAAAATCGAGGTTTGGCTCCGAAACCTATCGTGGTATGAGTTTTAAAAAGGAAAATAGATTCACGAATGGTTAACCTGAGAGATGGGTTCGGTATATCACGTGCTTCAGCTGCCGTGGGCAGGATATGGAGGTGTTGGAATAAGACTCTATCTAATGAAAGAGGTTTTCGCTAGTATTTGGTTATTGTGGCCTGTTGTTGTGATTAGAGACTATCGTCTCGAGTGACGGGGTTGTCGATACATCATATGATCTCACCTGGAGTAGTGAATGTGGGTTATTGCAGTGGATTCGAGTGTATCCTGAGTATAGGCATGGGATTTGCATTTGGCATATGATAATGTGGTTTATGGTTCAGATGGTCTGTAAGATTTCAGCTATATGGTGTTTTCGGACTTATGTGAGATTTATGTGAGATAGGGTGACGTGTGATCGCCCGAATATATGCTTGGTAAGTTCATTCAGCTATCGGGTTGCTTCTAGTAAAACTCTGAGTCTACTCGAGGATGAGCGTTTGTTTAAGTTGGGGAGAATGTAATGACCCGGCCCGTCGTTTCGGGAATTTCCACCCCGTTACCTTGCATTTACATATATTATGGTTTTATATCAGTGTTAGAGCCTATCGGGTGAGTTAGGAGTGAATTGAATTGAAAATGAAGCAAATAGCATGTTTGAAGGAAGTTTGAATACGGAAAGTCAACCTAGAGTTGACTATCAAGTTAGAGTGCTCGGAATAAGATTCTGATGATTCGACTAGTTTCGGGGGATCATTTATGACTTAGGAGAGCAATCGGAATTAAATTTGGAGGCCCGGTGTAGAAATAGGCTTGAATTGGCTAAGGTTGAATTTTGGCGAAAACCGAACGGTAAGTGAGATTTTGATCCGGGAGTCGGAATGGAATTCCAACAGTTGCAGTAGCTCCGTTAGGTGATTTTGGATGTGCCTGCAAAATTTCAGGTCATTCGGATGTCGTTTGGTCGGGTTTTTGATGGCATGTGCAATTCGGAAGTTTTGAAGAAACTTAGGCTTGAATCCGTGTGTAATTGGTGATTTTGATGTTTAGGATGGTGTTTTTATGATTGGAACAAGTTCGTATCGTGTTTTGGGGTATGTTGGTGGTTTTCGTTGGGGTCCCGGGGGCCTCGGGGTGAATCCAGACCATCATCCGGCATTTTTGGAACTTAAAAATCTGCAGAAAAATTGCAGATCACTGGGCAAAAATCCAAGCCTTCGCGTTCGCGTGGCATGGGCTGCGTTCGCGAAGGCCAGGCGAGTCAAGCATCGCGATCGCGAGACAGGGTATCGCGTTCGCGTAGGCCAGGAATCTTGAGCTTCGCGATCGCGTTCAGGATGTCGCGTTCGCGTAGGTTTGTCAGGGTGTGCATCGCGTTCGCGTGAGGGTTATGGCGAACGCGTAGAAGGAAAATCAGACGGCCGGGAGCTAGTGCATCGCGAACGCGTTGGGGAGGTCGCGTTCGCGAAGGTCAATCCGGAGCTGGGCATCGCGAACGCGTGGCAAGGAACGCGAACGCGTAGAAGAAAAGTCCCGGGCAGTGAATTAAAACCAGAAACATTTCACATACGGGTTTCATTTCATAAACCCCCATTTTTGAGCCTTAGAGAGAAGAAATCATGGGAAAACGCTGGGAAATCATCGGGTATTCATCTGAGGTAAGTTTCTTGACTCAAAAACATCATTTTATGGTAGAATTAACATCAATCTTCATGAATTTGGGTAGAAATTGTGAAGGATTGTGGCCTAGATATTGAAAACGAAAATTTGGGTTTTGAAAGGCCAATCGAACTCCGATTTTGGTAAATTTTATATGTACGGACTCGTGGCGAGACGTGGGTTCTGGAAATATGAGTTTCGAGATTTTTTGAGATGTGGGCCCGGGGCTCGGGTGATTTCAATTTCGTGATTTTTGATATTTTTCGAGTTCTTTCGATTGGGTTATGTTCCATTAGCCTATTTTGATATATTTGTGTTGATTTGTGCTAATTTTGACGTGCGTGGATGCCGGTTCGAGGAGCTAAGGCGTCGCGGGCATGAGCTTTCGTCGGTTCGAGGTGGGTAATACTTGTAAATGATGTACTGAGGGTTAGTAAACCCCGGACTTGCACATCTTAGTGCTGTGTTGAGGTGACTTGCACGCCGGATAACGGGCGTGGGGTAGAGCACCATTGGGGATCGTGACTTGGTCCGTCCCGCGTAATAAATAATAACACCTAATTGTTGAATTGAATTGGACTAATTATCATGTTTGGGCTTCGTGCCAATTATTTGAATCCTTCAGGGATTGGTATCACTGTCTTGATAACACCGTGCATATTTTATTCTAAATTTAAGGTTTAAAATGGTATTTTGCTAATCAGTATTTTTATAAGGTTATGAAAAACTTGAACAAGGTCTTAATAACATTTTTAGCTGTGAGCTGATATGATATTGTTGCCCGTAGGGCTTTCTTGATTATTTGTTAGACTGATTGGGCCGAGGGCCATATGTTAGGGCATGACATTTCATGTGAGCATATGCATACACATGCATGGATCGGACTGCACGCCGCAGTGGTATACGGATCGGGCTGCGCGCCGCAGCAGGTGTGATATTAATATTGTGCTTGGGCTGTAGGAGCCCCTCCGGAGTCTGAACCCCCACAGTGAGCACGGGTACCCAAATTGGATCGGCTACACGCCGTAGCGGTCATATGCATTGCATGGCATACATACATTGGTTTGCGTGTACTACGTGGCATAACATTTAGCACTCATACATTACTGGCACACATGCATTAGTTGCCTTATCGACTAGATCTCCTGGTGAAAATTGTTAAGGAGTGCTGAGCCCGAGGGGCTGATTTGAGTGCGGACTTGCACTGCTTGAGATTGTTCTAGGTATTGGTATGTTATTCATAAAAGAAAGTATCTAATAAATTGAGATTTCTAAATAATCTACTCACATATGCTGGAAAGGAATAAAAAGATAGTTCTGTATTGTGTAGCACGAGATAGTGCCTATCGTGGTTTTCTTCCCTTCAGCATTATTTACTTTTATTACTGCTGAGTTGGAAGTACTCACACCCAACTCCCCGCACCTTGTGTGCAGATTCAGGTACATCACAGCAGGGCTTATTCTATTACGGCTCGGGAGTGCTTTTGGACAGTCGAGGTAGCTGCCAGCGTTCGCAGGACCTGATTCTCCAGTTTGTCTATATTTTTGTTCTGATCATCCCACACTTGTGCACAATTATATTCACTATTTACACTTTGTATACTCTGTAGAGGCTCATGACTCTTGACCCTTCGGTCTATGGGAGTTGGCACATGTTGGGACTTGGTTCCCTGTTTTAAATATATCTATCACCTGTTGTGCTTAAATTGGATAAAGTGAGCTTGTGGCTCCGTGGTTATTGTTGATTGGTCGGGCTGGCCTAGCAGTGTGCTGGGCGCCATCACGACCGGATTTGGGGTCGTGACAATTAGGCTTGAAATGCCGAAGTTTGAAATTTTTGGAAATCCGATCGATATGTGAGATTTTGATCCGGGAGTTGGAATGGAATTCCGACAGTGGCAGTAGCTTCGTTAGGTGATTTTGGATATGTTCGCAAATTTTCAGGTCATTCGGACATCATTTGGTTGGGCTTTTGATAACATGTAGGTTTCGGAAGTTTTGGTTGAAACTTAGGCTTGAATCTGCCATAATTGGATGATTTTTGTGTTTAATGATATGCTTTTATGATTGGAACAAGTTTGAATAGGGTATTAGGATGTGTTGGCGTGTTTGGTTGAGGTCCCGGGGGCCTCGGGGTGTTTTTGGATGGTTAAACGGAAGAAAATGTGGAAAATTGCAGGTTTGAGTTTTTGATCTTCTGGTGTTTTCGCACCTGCTGCCATGGGACCGCAGATACCGCAAAAGAGGCTAAGATTATTGCAGGAGCGATTGGGAGTCTGAGAGGAGACTCTGCAGAAGCGGAGGTGCGAGCGCTGATGCACCTTCGCGGAAGCGAGACCGCTGGTGCGGTCCTTGTAGCGCAGAAGCGGAAATGGATCTTTAAGTGAGAAACCGCAAAAGCGGTTAATTTTATCGCGCAAGCGGGACCGCGGAAGCGGTCAATGGACCGCAGAAGCGAAAATCGCCCAGTGTCTTATGAGAACAAAATGGTTCAAAAATTTCAGAACTTTAAACATTTGAGGCTTCAAACTAGGAGAGGATTTAGCGATTTTGGGGAGGAAATCAAGGGGGATCATCAGGTAATCACTCATAGACTAAATTTATGTTAATATATTGTTAAACCACGGATTAAACCTCTAAAAATAGATAATTGAAGGTGTGCTAATGGAGGATTTTGCTCCAAGCCTGGGTTATTGAAAATCCTTGATTTGAATAGGCAAACGGAGTCCGATTTCGATAAATTTTATATGGTTAGACTCATGGGAGTACGAGGGTTCTAAAAACATAAAAATATTTCGATTCCGAGCCGATGGATGCAGGGGTATTTTGGTCATCTCTCTCGTGTTCGCGCCATAGCTCTAATTTTATCATTTTAATTGGTTACTTACGATGTTATTTATAATGTGTAATTGGTTTGACTAGATTCAGGCCACTCGGAATCGGATACTCGTTGAAAAGGAGTCGTTTCTTAGCGGTTTTGTACCGGGATTGAGGTAAGTATCTTGCCTAACCTTGTGTGGGGGACTCCCCCTTAGGATTGAGTCTTTTCTGTTGATTGTAGTCCGTGTACGCAAGGTGACGAGTGCGTGCTCAGATTTATTTTTGGTAAATTGTCTCTTTTAGGCCCCTAGACTTGTGAAATTTACAGAGTAGAAAGATATTATTGATACGTTTGAGCCCCTGTTATTAGTTTTACCTCTGTGTGTCTTGCATGATCTTCTTGATTTATTTTTGCTGTTAAATGGGCCTTTACGTGAATTTACAAAAGCTAAGTACCCTTTTATAATCATTGTGCCCGCCCTAATTACTCGCCTTTAATTGGAAACCATAAATGTTATATCACGCATAATTAATGGGTCTTAATTAGAAGGAAGATAGATACCTCATAATTAATTGATATTTCTTAAGTAAAGATTTGTTTGACTCATGTTAACTTCCTTACTGTTGAATACTCCTTGATTTTAGGTCATTTGTAGCCTTGTGATTATACTATATGTCCAACTGTTGAGGTACCAGTGTAGTTGCTATAGGTTTTGTTACGACTCGATTGTTATTTAAGGATACTGTGTTTTCCTTGTTGTTCAGCGACTTTATTTGTAACTGTTGAATCCCTTGCCGGGACGTTGTTATTTTTATTGTTAATTCTCCCTTGCTGGGATGCTATCATTACTGTGTAACTTTTGGTATCACGATGCACGAGGTCTCTACCGTGCGGTTATTGTTGGGGATTTACACGAGGTAATTGCCGTGTTGTTGTTGATATTGATGTTGTCACATGCGGCGTAATAAGGCGGGATATGTTATATACTTATATGTATGTTGCGCATGTAGCAGAATAAGGTGGGAATATTGTGATGCACGTGCGACAAAATAAGGTGGTGTTGTTATGTTGTTATTGATTGCACACGTGGCGAAATAAGGAGGGCTATGTCAGGGGCTGATTATGAAAGACTACGGGTTCAATTCCCGGGAGTTCCTCTGTTGTGATTATAAAGGACTACGGGTTCAATTTCCAGGAGTTCCTCTGTTGTTATTATGAAGGACTACGGGTTCAATTCCCGAGAGATCCTATGTTATTGTATGCCGGGCTACGTGTTAGATTCCTGGAAGTTCCCCTTAAACTCAATATGATATGACTGATAGTTTTATTTTTTCTATCCGGGGTGAATGAGTCGGGTGCTAATTGTTCTCATTTCTTATACTTACTAGTTGGCAGGATTCCCGTTAGATACACTTGCACAAGCATACACGTAGTTGGACCCTTCTATTTGAGATGAATCCCTTCTGATTTGACTATGGGTAGAGATATGACGTTGTTCATCCATTGTATATATGAAAGTGACTCTAGTTAACTAAATAGTTGTTAGCATTGCTGAGTTATTGATGGGGCGCGAGGTGCCAACTGTTATATTTCAGATTCTGGGTATTTCCATGAGTTGTGGCTAATCTGAGAGTTGTGGTAGGATTGAGGAAAAAGTTGGAAAGGCCTCATGTAAGCATCATTTCAGAATAG